>CM023196.1:6670075-6695763 GCA_013167095.2 Daphnia sinensis | reverse complement strand
CGAAATTCTCCACTTCCTACTTTCAAATTTTATAGTCAAACGAATGTTTTCTTTTTTTTTTTTTTTTTTTTTTTTTGTCATAAAAACAAACCTGTGGCAATTCTTTGGGTGGAACTAAATGAAGACCTCCAACTTCAACGATGAGTCCCGACTTGAAGTACTGATAATTGATAACTGGATGACTGTTGGTAATCAAGAGGCTCATATTCCTCTCGATCTCTTTGACAGGTGAAAGCGCGACAGTCGAATTAATCCAAGCTTCAGCCGCAATTTGATCCACTCTGGGTAGGATGAACCAATTTCTGTAGTAGATGACCATCAAGTTGAGAAAGACATTGACCACCCGTTGGGCGAAGTTCATCTCTTCGGTGAAAGTCGTACAAAGGGCGGGGAACTGTTGAAACGACAAGGGGGAACAGGTGTAGTCCAACATCCAAGGTAGCGGAGGCAGAGCGCTCAGGTAGATGAAGGGCGCTTGAAAATGTTGAACCAACGGCAACATGCAGTCGTTCATGAACGTCTCTATAACGATCAGATCGAAATGCTCTTGGCTGGCAATCAGCTGATGGAAGACGGGCTCTCTGTAAACCGCTTTGCAGATGGTAGATAGTCGATCGGGCAGGGTCAGCATCAGCGCGATGGGGTTGTTGCTGCTGAAACCGATTTCGTGGCGGCTGTTCATTTTGTGAAGTGAGGCCGAATGCAAGTGCGTTACGTTGGCCAGATCTTCCCTGGGCAGTAAACCGTTCCAGTGAGTAATGGTGTGCCCGCGGCTGGCCAAAGCTTTTATGCTGTAGAAGAAGACGTGCGTATGGCTGTACGACGTGAACGGCGATAAGAATAGAATATTCGCAGCCGAAGCCACCTCTATTGCCAACCCGGCAATTAACCAAAGGACACCCGGAGCCAATTTCAACTTCATTTCCCGTTCACCAACCTGGAGAAAAAAAAGAGAATCATTTTAATTATGTATTCCTCGCAAAAAGAAAATAATTTGAGCAATAAATCAATTGCTCGTACCGACTAGTCATCAAGCGTTATAAGGAACTGACGTGTGTTTGGAAATTTATCGGCAGACCGTGCGTCCCGCTAACGTTTACGTGTTACCACACACAAGGAAAAATGGCAAAGATTTCTATTTGTAACAAATCGATTCATTGTTAGCGTGCAGCTTTTTTTTTCTTGTTGTAATTACTTGAACAAACATTATGACACGAATGGCCTTTCTTTCTCAAGTAGGTGTTAAGCATCTACCTGCTTTCTCCACTGATAATTATTCGTCTAGCATGAAAATCACGCAAGGCAGCCAACAACATGTTCCATGTTTTTTTCTTTTCCTTTTTTACGACGTTAGATTGCTGCGTTTCAATCGCTTGGAGACGCGACAATTTGGCATAGAGACATAGTATAATGCGGCAACGAAAGCTTTAGTGTTATGAACACATTAAAAACAATTCGTTTCTGACGTAAGTGAAGGATAGGGATCGGAGGATTCATACGACGTCTTTCCTTTCGGGACATCGGGTAGTAACCGAGAGATTACACGCTAAAATTTTAAGTCATTAAAAGTTTTGCGCGTTTTATCGCTTCAAGACTTGAGGCGATCCGTTTGAATATAAGCACTCTACTTAAACATTGCACACACGAAAACTTGGTAATAAGAGGGAAGCGAACTCAAATCTAAAAATTAAAAGCCATTTTTACCCCGTGTAAAGAAAATTGTTTTAAACAAACCCCCATTATTTAAATACTCTCCGCCAGGCTTCATTTTATGCCTATTATTATTATTCACTCGCTTATACAACTAGTCGTTACGAAATCGAACACCAAAAGCAAGAGAAAATTTCCATTATTGCATTCGAAAAATCCGCCCACAAACACAAAGGTGAGATTCAACAAGCTCCTCTCTTTCAATATCGTACATAATTTAAATAGCAAAATTGGTTTTACCTTCAGGACGATCCACCGAAGAAATGTCGAATCCGAAATCCGTTTGGGACGATTGAACACAACGAAATCACCAAGCCAAAGTCAAACGTCCTAAGAGATGAACGAGAAAGTTAAACAAGAAAAAAAAACGGGAGTCTGAGCGTACACATCCGTCAACTTCAGAGTCAGGACGCGCTTTGAAGTTGAAGACTTTACCTGGGTTCAACATGAACATAGGTGGGTAGCGGGCTGCGACCTAGGGCTGCCCATAGCTGTAGCCCGAGGGCAAGAGGAATTCCGTCTTCCTTGTCTTGGCTGGCGCCCTAATGAAGGAACTGCCGGCTTTTACTGACCTACACCAGTGCAGCCTGCGCCGAGATGTTCAAAGTTGCCTACACTAAGCCCATAGATGCATACATTTAACACTGCCCTCTGGGCGTGTTTTTTTTTATTACTCGAGTAATAAAAAAAAATCCCTTTTTTTCGGCAGACAAAACAAAATCTATCACGAAAGATTAAGAATCTTGTCACTATTTTTTTTTTCTTAATTCATAAAATCGGAACATTTTTCAAACGACTCGCTTTTCCCGTTAGACGGTTATCGACTCAAAGGTTTTCCTTTAGATGACATATGGCCAGACGTTCCCGCCCCCCAATTAAAAGTTACTTATTTCTAGCGTCTCAAATTCAAGGTACTACACATTTGTACTACACACCGTAGAGAATATCCCCCCCTACTTGTTCAATTAGCATCAATTCAACATTTTTTTTTTTTCGTGAGTGCTAAAGACAGGATGTATAATACTTAACGCGCGAATCAATCATGCGTGCTCCTACGCCAACAATGCGGTGTAGAGGCAAACGAGACGGTGTAGGAATTTACAACTGTTTGCCCGTCTACACGTGACAATAAGGCCGACGTTTTGTACTACGTGATAGCAATAGGGGAAGAAAAAAAAAGGAAGAAACAGGTGAATGGGGGATTCGGTCTTACGTTGTTGGGTAGTACTACCTTGAGAACACCCTCCAGCTTGAATATTTTTTCACGTGTCAAGGTCAACATATGAGGAAACCGAAAAATAAAAAATACTTTTCTTTTAATAAAAAAAGAGGCCTCGTGCCGAGATGTAGGCCAAATTTCCTGATACCTCTCCGAGCATTGGAATTTAGTGAGGGGAGGTCACAAGTTTTAGCTTACAAACAAAATTGAAAATGCTGGCAAATAGAAACAGGTGATGGTGCTACTTCATTAAATTAGGGATTACGAAACGAACGACAATTAATAAAGATTTAATTGAGCTAGCGGATTCAGCCATGTTGGTTTTTGTTACGTAAGCAACATGCAACTCGGGTTGTTTTGATAGGGTCACGCACACTCAATATTTACAGTTACGCGGTTATTTGAGAGCTAAGCTGGGTCAACACATAAAGGTATCGCTTAACTGAGAACAAACTCAACCAGAAACTTTTTCTTTTGCTACCGCATTACCTACACCCGATTCAGTAAAGACAAACGCCCTAGGCTTGGGAACACCTTCTCCTTACGCAATGATCCCTAACGTTCGGAAAAGGTGAACTTGGAAGTTCACAATTATTAACCCTTGGCGCACAAACTTAATGAGTAGGACGAGAATTTTTAATTGTTAGGTAAGCATCTTCTCAATAGAATACAAGCTACTTAAAATAACCTCACCTTTATCCTGACCTGCTAAACCGAGGGATGTGTGCAGGGCAGGTGAGAGTTCCATGTCACTGTAAAAATTGAGAACAGATTAGATTGGAACGTAATTATAAAGTTTACTTTTCACGATGACCTGAACGATGATATGCGGGATGCACACCACTGGTCAGCGCTTTTACAATGACGGTTTCGAGGGTGCAATTCGCGAACTTTTAGTTCTTTTGGTGTCCGATTCGTTTTATTTGATTGAAATTTGCAAAGCAAGGTTAACATAATAGAAATGCCTCGATTACATCGATGTTAACACTGGCACCACGTCTTTAATCGTCACTCTCTTCTTCCTCATCATCTTCATCAGCAGCAGACTCCATCTCTTCTTCGTTGTCATCTTTGCCATTTTCATCCTCGCCTTCCTCATCGTCTTCTTCATTTTCTTCACCTTCGTTTTCTTCATCTTCCTCATCTTCTTCACCTTCGCCTTCTTCCTCGTCACCCTCCTCATCTTCTTCTTCATCCCCTTCTTCATCACCTTCTTCGACTTCTTCATCACCACCGTTTACATCTTTCTCCAGTTTAATTTTTTTCTTTGGCGATTCTTTCGAACCCTTTGTCTAAAAAAAAACAGCCAATTAATTGTTTACCTCTTCCCAAAAACCATACAAAATTAAGAAAAGAAAAATACTTTAGGCGATTCTGTAATTGATTTGTTTCCCGCCCAAGGTTCGCCTAGCTTAGGCATATCTTCCAATAAGCATTTGTATGCTGGAGCAATGTAAACTTTTTTCCCCAAAAATTCTTTATGTGGGTTGTCAGCGAGAATCGCCTTTACTCGTTCGGTATCATCGAAACCGAAGGCGGCATGGCTAAAATGATTTAAGAAGAATCAGTGAATTTTTAGTTATAATAAGTTAAGTGACATTAAACGGTACCAATAGTCAGACGAGGGAAACGTTCGCCTGTAAAGTGTCACGGAAATGGCATCTGGGAAGAGTTCGGCTAAATCTTTTAGCGTAGCCTTTTTAGGAACATCGCGTACGACGATTCTATTCATAAAGGAAACAGGTAGGAAAAGTTAAGTAACCATTGATTTAAAAAAATTTATGATAGAGAAAAAGGAAATGTTTTGTTACTGATCAGGTTGAATGCTGGCTTTGGCGATTTTAACGGTTTGCATTGCGGTGCTCTCCATGCAATATCTTAGCGTAGCATGATTATTTGACAATCTTGTTTTTTTGATGAAGTCATTTGCCTCCTCAGTAGTTGGGAATTCAGCTAAACAACTGGTAATTTCAAGAAATATTTTATAAGCTATGTGTCAGAAGTCTACTGTATAACTTAAAAGTTTTTTACCTTGACTTGGATTTCATAAATTTTACTGATTTAATCTTTTCATCAACTTTTTCAACAGCTTCTTTGTCTTGATCTGAAATAAACTGGAGGAAGACCTGTCTGGTTTCTAATGAGTCGGGCTAAAAATCAAATAATGTTGATTATTTTAAGTTAGAATAAATCGTACAAGTTCAATACCTGATATTGCTCTGCTCTAAGTCCCATGTAGTCAACCAATTCGATAGTGTCATCTTCTTCTAAGCGTGCTTTTGCAGCTTCAAGAGATTCAATGTCTTTAAATAAAAGAAAGTAATCTTTGCTGTCAGTTTCTTTCTGGAATCTAGAATGGAAACCAGGGAGTTGCTTTGATACTTCTTCTTCGGTTGGAATGTCTGATTTGTAGCAGACTCGTAACTGAAGTGCATGGGCAATTTCTCTGCAAACGGGAACTTTAGTTTTGCTTTTTGCTACAAAGCTACCGTTGAAATCTCTTTTGCCTCCCACAAAAGCTCCCCTTGCAGGAGCGCCTCTTCCACCGCGAAAGCCTCCTCGAAATGATCCTCGATCGCCACCGCGGAACGATCCTCGATCTCCTCCACGAAACGATCCTCGATCTCCTCCACGAGAAAACCCTCGGCCACCGCGATCTCCACGTCCACGTCCACCACGCCCGCGTGCATCTCCTCCACGAAATCCACGTGAAACGCCACGACCACCACCTCGCTCTCCTCTATTTCCACGGCCTCCGCCAAAGCCTCTGCCACGGCCTCTACCACGAGGTCCGCTACCTGGTTCCGTCTTTACAGCCTAGTATTTCGATTTTAAAACGTTATAAATAATTAGGTGAAATAGTAAAACTTCATTCTTACCTCGAGAGTCATTTGTAGTCAAACTGAATTAGTCACAAAGTCGCGTGTGGGCACAACGTGTTGGTTGCTTAGTTTCAGTTCTTCTGCTATCTCGGGCACTGTTGCCTCGTCGGTGACTTGCGGCGCACAACGTGTTTTTTTACAAAATTTCCGGTTTTCGTCGATCTTTTTTGGCGGAAAACGGAAAGCAGGCAGGGTTGCCAGGGGAAAGAGCCAAAAAGATTCCAAATACTGCCGCCAGATGACTTTTAAATGCATGAGATAACCGTTGGCGTTGCCGCGTTGGGTTTAAATTTTCAAAAAGTGTTCTTTTTTCAAACACACACAAATTACTTCAAATAAAAAATTCAGTAGGCTTATCAATTTCTTATTAATACATAGTTTCATAATTTTTGAGCAATATAATTTTAATTGTAGTTTAATTTTCCATAATGCAACGTCTCATTAGGGGTGTTCCTTCCGTAGAAGCTTCCATTGCACAGCAACTTATTGATTGATAGGTACGTCATTTCGCGCCATGCGTTATGGATCATTGGTTGCACATCTTCACAAGTTCTTGCAATTAACTTAAACCAAATGAGTAAATGGTCAAGTCTGAATGTTGGTATGCAGTTTTATTGATAAGTTAAGATGCACTTTGACGAAGAATCATTGAAAATACAGCGTGCAATTGTTCGCAGACGAAACTTGAGACATTGCGGCCATCTTAGCGAACACGCGCTCGAACTCGATTTTTGATAGACCTGCAATGAAAAACAGCATTGACTTTTGAAACTGCACAGTGTTCTCCTAAAAGTGTTTAAACTGGTAACTTTACATCATGGACATCCATTGTCCATCGCAGACATCGTTAAACGTCATGGTGTAAACAGATTTACCCCCAAGCTCGCCAGGGCCACGGCATTTGGGTTGGTAATCCCATATCAAATCAGAGTGCTCGTTAATCCATCTGGAATGGAAACTTTGTGTGTGACTCGTGTGACGATCTTGTACAATCAACTAACCTCGTTAGATAAAGAATGGAGCAATCACAGTGCCACGGATTCTTGATCAAATTGACGTACTGAAGATTCTTCAACGGTTCGAGAGTGCCCTCGGGGAGGAACATGAAGTGATTGCTATCCAGTTGCCTGTGCCAAGTGAGTTCACGAACAATTATCTCAAACTCTCGAGACAAAAAACCTTAATTGAAAGTGAAAATGTACATTCGCTGAAGTTTGGGGACCGGCTCGAAAACATCGTGTGGCAACGAAGTCAGCAAATTGTTGTTGAGGGCGAGCCACAGCAATTGAGGGATGCCGGTGAATGCTTCAGAATCGATTTCACGCAAATTGTTGGACAAGATGAACAGCTTCTCCAGTCGTTCCAGGCCCGTAAATACGCCAGCCGGCAAATGTTCCAGAAGGTTGCCGCCAATGTGAAGCTCGTGCAACTGCTCCAAGCTGCGTAGATACAACGTGGTCGTCTAACTAAGGTAAGCCAAACTGCCAAACTAATTTGCCTTCGTTTCTCAAACCTTGAAAAGATGCCCGGTGAAATGCTAACGAGAGAATTGCCCGTCAAGACGAGTTGAGTTAAACTGGTTAGGTCGTGAAAGATTTTTTCTGGCAATTCGGCGATTTCATTGTTTTGTAGTTGCAATATTTCCACGTCGGCCAATCCGCGGAATAGTGTGGGAGGCAGCACTTTGATTTGATTGTCGTTTATTTTGATCGACTTTAGCTTAGTCAAACCTGAATCGATGGCGTTATTTTTGATTTTTGTTTCTTTTGAGCGCAATTTCATAATCGTGGCGTTAACGTACCATCGAGCAATAGGGGCGGCAGTTCTGTCAGTTCATTTCGGGACAAGTCGACGTCTTCGAGTTGATTCAGGCCTCGCAGCAAATTCTCGTCTAGTCGGGCAAATTTATTGCTGGACAAGTGAAGTACAGTCAAGCGCCGTAACGTTCGAAATACTCCGACTGGCACCTCCTTCAGCTCGTTATTGGATATATCTCTGTTTTTCAAAGAAAAGGACCCAGTAATGATTAGCATTTTTCACTCAACACCGTCTCGCACCGATTCGATGAATCTGCTAATAATAATAGGGAAAAAAAAGAGCGGGGGGGGGGGGGGTTAAAAAATAGAAATAAACTTGCAGCGTTTCCAGATTGATGTTGGCGATGAATATTTTCTCGTCGAGGACTTTCAGTTTATTTTTATGTATCTTCCTGCATGAAATCGAAAGAGAGAGAGAGAAAAAAAGGCGTGTCAACGAACGAGGAAACGAGTGACTGATGGTTCAATCTCGCCAATCAGATCTCGCACGGTCGAGCGCGATCGTTGCGAAACGGGGTTGCTAACGAAATGGCAACATCTACACACCCCAAAAAAAGAAGCTAACCAACTACGACGCGTAGTGTACATACAAATATACTCACAGATTGATCAAATTCTCCAAGCTGTCAAATACCGTGTCGGGCAGATACTCGATCTGGTTGTCAAATAAATCCCTGAGCGAACATTGACGAAAGAGGAGCCAAGAAAAAAAAAAATTTTAATTAAATTTAGAAATTAAAAGGAAACACACAGACGCGCACACACACGACGTCGACTAGCAAAAAAAAAAAAAAAAGAGCAGATGGTTCGTCAACGATAAACAGATCTTACCAAGTAGTAGAAAAAAGGTACACGAATAATCTATAATTGTGTGTCTGTCTGTCTGTGTGCGCGCGTGTGTGTGTGTGTGTGTGTTGAAAAACGGGCCTTGGAACATGTAGCCGGAGTGTGCCGTAATATAAATAAACAGAAGGAAGCAAACGGATGTGTTATATAGATGCAAGGCCCGATAGACTTACAGCTCGTTGAGTAAAATCATCCCTTTGAAGGCGTCCTTGTTGAGCGTGCCCAGCCGATTGGCGCCCATGTCTCTGATGATGATGGAACACGCAACACACGCGCAGCCACGAAAAAGAAACAAAAAAAAAAAGAAATGATGGATGATGGCTTTTACTTATTATTATTACTGATGCTGCTGTCTGAGTTGCGTGTTCATCGTCCGTCATTCTTCACGTTTTTGCGCTTATTTGTCAGATGATTTGTTTACATCGCAATTCAACACTTTTGACAGCTAGTGACAACAAACAAACAGAGAAGGGAAGGTGTCGAATTTTGGTGGGGGGGGGGGAGATAGAAAAAAGAAAAGAGCGTACAACGCTTTGGTATCGTGCGGGATGTTTTGGCTTCGCGGAACGAACGTCAAATCCAGCCGCCAACAGGAAACGGTGCGCGTTTCAGCCGTACACGTGCATGGCCTACATTTTGAAATCAATTATTTTTAAAACTCTCTTGCTTCTTTTTGATTTGTTGAAATTAAATTTTTCTTTTTGAAATACCCTTCCGAACATTTGTTCCAACGGGACGAGGTCTTATCCAATGTCCAAACTAATCACGAAATTTTTTAAAAAATCTTTGCGCTATACTTTTGATAATGAAAGAACATGATTTTGTATTTAAAAACCTGATTGTTCCAGACTGCGAATTCTCTGCTCCATCAATTGGATGATTTTTCTTAAAGCGTCTTGCGATTCTTTGCCGTGCACGACGGCTTGTTGCAGTTCGCCAATCAGCGTTCGACTTTGACTTTGCACTTTCTCCTTTTCGTCTAAGATGCTGTAGAGCTCGTCCCTGGCCCGTCCGAGAGCGTCGCACGGGCTCAGGATGCATTGGCCAGTGGCCTCGTCGACGAACGGCGTCGGACCGAGATCCAATGGCCTGTACTTGTGATTGAACGGTCGACTGGGCGGCGGTGCGCCAGCGTTTGATATCTCCATCAATAACGATCCGCCAATCACGAACAATATCACCTTCAATCGGAGCAAACGCATCGCTCTTTTCAATTGTTTGCTTTTTTTCATTGTTTGTTCAGCGTTCTTGCCAAGTCTCCAGCCGACTGGATACTAATAGTCTAAAGACTAGCGTCGGCCAAGCGCATCATAGTCATAGGATTTTTTTTTTTTTCTTATTCTTTTGGCCCGCAGTTGAAAGGGATGTCAGGGGGGGGGGGGTATCAAATTATTATTTTTTTTTGCACCGACCAAAAGTGCAACGAGTGAAAGAAAAAAGAATCCAAACAAGTGGAGCGCCTCTTAATAAGACTTCCTTTTTTTTTTTTTTTTTTTACATATCGTATACAAAGAAATGCGCTGTCGTTTTCCAGTCCCTATCAAAATGCGGAAGGCCAAGTCCGTTTGGTCTAACGTGCAATCCTGTTAAATTGTTTGAAGTTTTTTGGGGGAACGCGCGATCGTAAAAGGGGCCGAAGACGCAAAAAGGAGCAATAAGAACGACTTTTAGAGGTCAAAGAAGAACTTGCTTTTTCTTTCTCTTTCTTTTTCTCCTTTTCGCCTGCTTATTTTTCTTTTTTTTGGACGCAATCCAGCAAACACAAGGAGAAAGAATATAAGGAGAGAGATTATATAGACAGCTATATAGGAACCCCCCCTCCGTCCGCGGACTCTCCAGCCGTGAGTAATCCATTTTCTCCAGCAAGTTATACGACCGTTATACACAATCGCATCAGTTCCGCCGGCGACGGAAGATCTTCCGGTATATATAGTCCGGGTTTTTTTTTGGGTGGGTGGGGGGGGGGAGAGGGCCGTCTCTTAAATATAATATAGCCATCATTTGTGTTTACATGTATAGTATATCTATACACAAAGTCGTTCTCTTTTGGCGTTCGGTTTGGCTCTGCTGTGACGCGCACTTCAGAGCAACGTCCTCCTCATTTTTTTGACGTGCCCTTTTGCTCATAACAACACGTAAAAATAACGTCATGCATCCCCCTTCTTAATATTGAAAAAAAAACGTCGGGATGGATCTACAAAGAAAAAACAAAAGAGTTTTTATGGACGTCAAACGACGCCCGACTTTCAATATAGCCGATGTGCTCTTGTGGTGTGGCTACAACAGTACTGCCATCTCGGCTGGATGATGAAACTCTCGTCAATTATAAGAGCCACTTCTCTTTTCCCGTTTGCCGCTTTTTTTTTTTTTTTTTTCGTGCGCGTGTGTTTTGTTTTTACGCCACTGTTGATGGTAAACAGTTTTTTTTTTTCTTTCTTTCCGAGAACCGGACGTCAAAAGCCGCAGCGTATAGCACGTGCCGGCCTCCCACTTTAAAATGTAGTGGACCCTTTCACCTCCCCTCTGTCTCTCTCTATTGTTATTCCTGGCTCTTTGATAAACATTGTTCTCGTTTTTTTTTCTCTTTTCAAAGTCGTTTTCTGTTTATTTTCCAGACGAACAACTTCTCGGGGCTTTGTGAAGGGAACGTTCATCCCGCTTGCCCCCGAACAGCAGTTGTTCTTGACTAAAAGCCATCCCCAAAACATTTGACAATTAAAACATTTTTTTAAAAAAATGAGATTAAAGAATTGAGGAGTATTGCAAGCTGGGTCGATTACCCTCCGTTTTTACGAACTTTCACAGCGGATGTTTTTGAAACGCGACTGCTTTCTATTTGCGTGGGGGGGGGGGGCTCTAGTTCGTCATCGCCCGACTAAATCTCGCATTGACTTGTGTTATTATTTAGACTGCGAGATGCCTAAGTACCCCGGCGCTGGAAAATTCGCAATTTTCCCCAACGGGTGGTAACAAACCGGCGCGTTTAAGATGTCTCTTTTTGTTTTATTTTGAATTTTGAACGCTGGCGAGGTGCTGACGGAAAGTTCGCATTGCACGCCATTTGGCAACGCTGCTTTCGACACTTGGGGGATTTCTCTTTGACAGCCCATTTGCAGACGGTCGTGCAAACGGTACGCGGGAATCGAGAAACATGGAATCGCATCGTAAAACATGTTTCGAGCAGTTGAGACACAAAAATGCATGCTCGATCGATGAGCTCAAGTTTCGACTTCGAAAGGTAGTAGACATCGACTCGTTTTTCAAGCTAAATTTGCAATCGAAAGCGTTTCTATTTTTTTGTTTCGTTTGTTGCCAAACCAGCTTTACGTTCAGGATCTGAAGGTCAAGCGTGAAAAGATTTTGAAAGACAAGCGAGATATCGTTATATCGGAGGAAGATGATCTCGATTTCTTTGCAAAATACTGCCGGAATTTCTTTGGCAGCAGTGAGGATCCACTTGATGTTGATGAAGACCTTTTGTACCAAATCTGGGAGGAAATCAGGCTCGAAGGTCTTAACTTTTTGGCTTTTGCCTTTTCTTTTTCGTGTAAACCAATCTTTGTTTACTTTCGCAGAGATAGAAAATGCAGAAGCAAACCTTGTCGAAAGCTTGGTGAGCCAATGCGGCAGCCATGAGATTGTATGTCCCCTTTGTCTCAAGCTGCCCGCCCAACTTGATGAAAGCCACTACTTGACTTGCACCTGTGGTCTCAAATTCTTGCTTCCCAGTCACATCGACTTGAAAGACTTTGAGGCCACACTCTTAACTAGCAACGATATCCACAGTGAGACTTGCAATGCCACACCAGTTTACGAGGTGCGTCCAACTGTAGAAAACACACTCCAATTCATTTCCAGCTGCGAATCTTGTTTATATTTCAACACCATTTTAGAAACCCCTGTTTAGGAGATTCTCATTCATTTTTTATCATGTCATGTTGTGAAATGCTCACCTCTGCTCATTCTTTCCATCTTTCTTTTTTTTTTTTTATCCCCCTTCTTGCTCAACATATCTAATAGACCAAGAGATATTTATACACCCCGTTTTCTGGCCGTGCCTCCCCAATAAATTTCTTTGCCTCTGCGTTAGCGCTCTTTCGTTTGAAGTCAGAACATTCCTCAATCCGAGCTGGGCCAATCGACAACGAAAGAAACGCAAAATCTCGGGATGGCCCGTTCCAAACATTCCACCGTAATCTTTTCCCTCTTGTGGCGAACGTAACAAGAAGGGCCAACAGGGATTGGGTGGAGGGACGAAGAAGATCAACGGCTTTACCTCTCATTCCAAAAACGAGGTCGCAGAAAACAAAAAAAATGACATGAAGGAATATATATTCGCTGGCTGCCAGATGTTTCAGCACTCTTCTAGTTTTCTGCCGAGCGGTATGCACGTCAGGAAAGAAAAACGGGTGGGGGGGGGGAGGACAGTATAGATGACACGCAGACGTGAATGTTTCAAAGAGGCGGTAGATTCATCTCTTGTGCCTCCCCATGAACTTTGTACGCGTCTCGCAGCTTCTTTCTTGGCCACCCTTCTTTTTAAAAATTTTTTTCATTTAACCCAATACGAGTTTTAAAAAAGGGCAAACAAAGTTTTGGTGTGGCACGCGACTCGCAGCTGTGGCGCGGTGACCGTGCACGGACGCGTCCCGCTAACTCTCGAGGGGTTGCAACTGCGTGTTGAGGAAGACGAAGAACTCGAGCAACAAGAAACACACATTATCCAATAGGCTCCCCTCCCCCTCGAAGGCACGAGAGAGAGTTTGGCGTGCCAACTTTGCCCTTTTCCTTTTGCCCGCCCTTTTTGCCAGCGTTTAAAAACTCTTGACGAGGACCATCTTTTTTTTTTCTTTTACTTTGCTCACGCAGCCGTGAATCAGCAGAAAAGAAAAAGAAATTGGCCTATATAGAACGAGTCCAAGAAAACGGTTGGGGAATTTATTTAAATTTTTTTTTTTAAAGGGGGATGTTTGGTTGAACCGAGGCCTTTTGATACACAGCGACTTTGCGTGATTTATGCCGTTGGAGAATCTCGCCAGAATGCGTCGAACGTTACGCTGAAACGAGAGGTGGGACAAGAAAATCTAAAAGAACGAACGAGTTTAAATAAAAAAAAAAAAAATACGAAGAGGGGGGGAGAGAGGGGTCTTCTTTTCGGCTCATTAAGTCCGGATGAATCATCACTGCTGTCTTCAGTTGCTAGTTGCTAATATAGCTTTTGATGCTGGAACTTGGCTGGAACTGTTTTCTATCAGAAATTATTGGACCGAGTGACTAATACTATTGCCTTAGACTGAGCTGCTGCTCTAGCAAGCTCTTTTTGTTTTTGGTTTTTGGTTTTTTTATTATTTGGCCGTTTTGCTCGCTCGCTGTAAGCGCGCCGACTGGAACGGACGCGGATGAGTCTCGCGCTGGAACAAGACAGTCGTTCCTCCCTTTTTTTTTCTTCCCCCTTAACCAAAACGGAACAACAAAAAAAAAAAAGGGGGGGGGATGCCAAAATACAAAATAAAAGGAAGTAGTAGAAAAGAAAAAGACGTTGACGAAGACGTACTAACGAGGAGGATATAGTATTAAGTCTGGCACGGAAGGAGTTCCTGTTGCCAGCAAATGGAAACGGTCAAACTTCTTTTTCTCTCTCTCTTTGGCTCCTTCTCCAGGAACCTCTTCTTTCTTTCTTTTATCTTTTCATCTCTCTTTCTCTATTTCCTTTTCCGTTTTTCTTCTCTTTCCTGTTCGTCAAAATCAAGGAAAAAAAAAGAAGGAAAACGGGAATGCGCATTTGATGTAAGTTTCCCGTTTGGCTAACAACATTCGCATATTTCTCTTTGATTTAAATTTTGCTGCGTTTTGCTAGAAAATTCGCAATCGGATGTACGTACGAGAGCATCTCATTCGAATATGTGTGTGTTTGCGAAGAACGAAGCGGAAATTGAATGTCGGGAGCAGGGGGGGGGATTTTGAAATGCAGACGACGACAGATGCGTGTTAAGTTTGTTGGGGGGGGGGGGGAGTGTCCTTGATTTTTGCCAAACGTTTGTGATGGACACAACCAGATGATCACGTCTCTATTCGGACGAGCAAAAAAAAAAAAAAAGGAGGGGGAAGGGAATCTGGAAGTTTCGAACGTCGGCGGGTGGCGGGAGGTTCGACCTTGGCGTCTATTCGGAACCAGCCATCGCTCACATGACGGCCGACGACGGGCAAAATAACGGTGGCGCTTTATGTTGTCTCGTCCAACTTCTTCTTTTCATTTTTATTTTTATATTTTAAATTATTATTATTTGAGTTGGCGCGCTTTTTCACCATTCGGTACCACACACACTCACGCACGGTTTGGAAAAAAACGAACGAACGAACGAATCTGTTTTTGTTGATCATCCACAATTTCATTCGACACGGCCGAGGGCCCGTCCGTCCCCGCGTTTTTTTTTTTTTTTCTAAATCCCGTCTGTTAAAAGCGTTCTGCCGGCCCTTTTCTTTCGACTCCCGCTTCGTGAAACGACGTGATCGGATGAGATTGGACGCGGCTGTTGTTTCAAAAAAAAAAAAAAAAACCTCAACGCAGCAGACAAAATAACAGAAAGAGAAGGACTTTGACAGCTAAAGTTGGAACATTTTGTTTTTTGAATTTTAGGCTTTAAAATAAGAAAAGAAAGTGAAATGTAAATGCAATTTATTTTGTTGTCGAAGACGGCATCTATCAGCTGACCCCTTTTTTTTTCAACCCCATCCGTTTCTCGCTAAAGCGTTTTTCTTTTTTTTTATTTGTGCGTGTGTGTCAGCGTTGATTTTCTCACTTCTTTGACGTTCTTTTCTTGTCACGACGTAAGAAGCTGTCGACTGTTGACCTCGCTCTCCTTTTTTGCTCTTCCTCCGCATTTTTTTTTTGCGTTCATTTAACTTGTATTTAACTGTTTTTTTTTTTTTTTTTTTTTTTTCCCCGGCCCACTCTGTCCGTCTCCAGCTGTTTCTCTCTCTCTCCGAACGGGCGAGCCGATGAGAGCTCGGGGGTCGTTCGAAACGACCAAAAGGGAAAAAAAATAAGCGGGGCCGGGTGTGCGGGGTTTGTTGGCCCCACAATTTTTTTTTGTTTTCTTCCTTCCTTACGATGGGCCCACTACTACTCCCTTCCCTTTAAAAAAAAGAGGCATTTAAAAAAAATTATTATTATTGAAAAGCAGTTTTTCTTAAGTTCCGGGGAAATGCGACGCATCCGTTTTTCTTTTTTGTTTCCTTCTCCCTAAAGCGAAAGAAAAAAAACAAATCCGGTGTGTGGCCGGGTATGCGGATGTGTAAATAGGATGGATGTATATAAGGTCCGAACATCTCCTTTATTTTGCTTCTTCGATATGTATGTATATGTATAAGATGGATGATGATGGACCACATCCGCCGTTATCCGAAGGAGAAACTCCGCAAAGTTAAAACGCGTTTTTAATATCTTTTAAATTTCCCCTTCTCTCTTGTTTGATTTCTTTTGAACGTGGCTGATTGAAACACATTCGGTATACGGGCAGTAGAAAGTGAAACGTCTCAACAACAAAAAATGATGGGCGTGACGATGGGTATTTGCGCCGACAAACGATATTATTATTATCATTATACGTCAGTCCAATAAAATAAAAAATGCGTGCGCGGGCGGCAATGAGAAATGTACACGTAGCGCTCGCAGGGGATAAATCCATCAGCAGCCGATGAGTTTATACATTCCCGCTGTTATTGGCTGTTGCGGGTTTCGTTTTCCAAAAGGGCGACACATTCATTTTTTGATTATTTAAATTGAAATGATGTCGGGAATGCTGCGCACTTTAGACGCATCAAATGAAACGAGCTGGGTTTTTTTTTTTTTTTTTCACTTTAAAATCTAACGCTGGTAATTTGTGATTTCATAATTACTTGGGGAGGGTTGGTTGGTAAATTAAAAAAAATACAATAGTATGGGAATTAAGTTAAGAAAAACGTCTATAACGCACGCGACAATGACGCCGTTTGCTTTGGCTGATATCCCAGTGGAGAAAAGCGATGACGTCAATTGGGGTCCGGATCTCAGCCACCGGATATCTGGTGCTATAGTAGTAGTAGTAGTAGTAGTAAATAGTATACGTTTTTCTTTTGTTTTTTTTTCTTTTTAAAGATATATACATCCACGTCTACATCGAATTTCCCGTCCGTTTTTTTGCGTTGTCTTCTTTTTTGGTCAATTTGCGTCGATGGAAATCGCGGAATAAAACACAAGAAGAGATGTACTTAACCCCCCCCCCCCCCGGGCAAAACGACGACGCGATATAAAAATAAAAAAAGGGGGAAAGGAAAAAGCCCATCACTTTTGCCGAGTTTCGAGTGTTACGCAGAAATAGAAGCCACACGCCAATTTCTTTTATTATCCCTCTTTTTTTTCTTTTGGGCGTTTCGTACATGTATGTATTAAGTATGTTACATACATCTTAACAACATTGTGTTTGTGTCTATATTAGACTCTCGACTATATCTTTTATTCTTTAACTTTCTTGATTTGACTCGTCCGCTTGTTTTGTTTCGCGTCTTGTCCATTGTTCTTTATCTTTTATTTTAAAAAGATAATCATTTATCTCTTGATATCGGGCTTTTATGCAACTTGCTCGTTCACGTCCCTCAATTTGAAAATTCCAATTTTTTTTTTTTTTTCAATAATGATTCATCTAATTAAGCGGAGTTTGTCTTCGCCCAATTGTGTCAACTGTCGACACCCGGCTTTTTTAATTGGTTAACCTAGGCTCTGTGTGTATTATTATTATTTTTTTCAATTCCAGCGTCGTCGCTTAAAAAAAAAAAAAAGAATTTACGACGTCAGAAAGCGACGCGCGCGCGGTTGAGCGTGTGAACGCAATTTGACGCTTGAACGAACTCTCTCTCTCTCTCTTTATGAAGGACTTGTATAGCTGGTCTTGTATCCATCCAACTTCTTTTTTTTGTGTGTGTGTGTGTTGGCTCGTCTGCGGCGGTTTGATGTGGGTTGCGGTGTGTACACCGATCATCATGTCCACATTCTTCGATATCAATTATTTACCGTACGTTAGGCATCAGACTGTTAAGGGGCGTTTGGTCCCGCTCACGTTCCAAACAGGAGCGACAATGGCAAAAAAACAAAAAAAAACAAACATTGAATCATTACACAACACCTGGTCCGGTCCGTTATAATTAGGTCAACGTTATATGCATAACATATTTAAATTTAAAAAAAAAAAAAGGAAAAATTGGTTAGAATTTTTCTTGAAATTGATTTGCCTTAATTCCTGGAGAATTAGAAAAAAACAAATTCCAGGGTCAGTATGAACTAAAAAAAACAAACAAATGAATTCCGTTTTTTTATAAGAAGGGGAATGGAGTGTCATTTGTTTTTACCTCAATTTTTTTGTTTTTTCAACAAGCTCTCAGTAATGAACTGATACCCGTTAGGCATTTGTGTTTAAATAGTTCACTTTAAAACATTTCATTAAAAAAAAAATTCACATTCGAGGAAGAATTAAAAAGGAAAAAAACTGAGAAATGAGGTTTAAACAAAAACACGACGAAAGTTAAAGGGGGGGGGAATCGCAACAAGAAAAGATAAATGTTGTGCATGTAACAAAGCGTTAACAAAGCGGATTCTTGGCATTGCGTTTCATTGCGAGTTTTTTTTTTTTTTTTTCATTTCGAGATATGGCCATCAAACGTGGTTTCACGTTAGCTTACACTCACGCTGCCTCACTCACGCAGCGTGTGTGTGTACCAAATAGTTGATATCAAAAGATGGCCGAATGTTAGGAATCTCTTATCCAATTATGGATCAAATCCGAATAATTCGACCCAAGTCAAACAAGCGCAAAATCGATGACCTGTCTCTCTCTCTCTCTCTTTTGATTCACGCTATAAAAAAACCAGCCCTTCGTTCTTAGACTGCGTGTTATCCCGTTTTTAAACGCTGCGTGTTTTCACTTTATAGAACAAAAAATAGAACCCCCAATGAACTGTGATACGAAAACAAACCTGGCTGATGGTGTAGTTCGATTAAATCCAGCTAGTTACGGCATTGCTGGCGATGTTATCTATTTCTGTTTTTTTTCTTCTTTGTTGTTGATGTTGTTGTTCCATTGAAAACAAACGCAAACCATTAAAAACACCCGGTTTTGCAGTGGGCTCACTTCTCTTTCTCAGTACGTGCGTAGTTCTTAAAATGTTAACGTAGGTTATATATACGCGTATAAGGAAATTCAAATTAAAATCTGATTAAAGGGTCGACTTGTATATACCTGGGTTTTTTTTTTTGGATTTCTTTCTGATTATAATTATGTATATAGTACATATATATTTTGGGGGTATCTCTTCAGATGAATCTGCGTAGTTCGGGTTGCTCCCCCCCCCCCCTTTTTCAAAAATTTCGTGATGACATTTTGTGGGTTTTTGGAATTAACAAAAAAAAAAGATATAGAAAAAAAAGAAGAAGGCATTTTTACCTGGAAAACGGAAATGAGTTCCAAGAAATTTGTTTGATTGCTCCCCCCCCCCCCAATCGCGTTTTGATATATTCACCGATGATTGTTTCGGGATGCTATTGCATTTTCGGAAAGTGACCAAGCTTTTGTATGTAAAAGGTATAACAACGGGTGACGTGCCCCACGGGTCCAGGAACTGTCAATAATTCGTGAAAAATCGGACCCGTAGAGAGTCAATCAATGGCATTAAGAAGTTTCACTTGGGCAAATTGAAAAAAACAAAAAAACAAAACAAAAAAAAACATGAACGACTGCTTTAACCTCTTTTGAATATCGCATTTGATTCTTTTTACTATACACACCAATCAATCAATGACAGTCAAAATTCACGATGAGAAAAAACTTTGCAATCAGCAATCGGGGTACCCCGGGCTTCGAATTCGTTCGTTTTTTTCCCCCCTCTTTATACACATGTTATGCAAATGTAATAATGTCTCGAATGCCAATATGAATATCATACTCATTTGCCTATCGAAACTCTGATTGAGAACTTGGGCATTTCCCGTTTTGCTCACGATTCAATTGTTTGGTTTTGTTTTGTTTCCGCTGTTCTGGGGGCCAACAGGCGGGACACGCACGCTCCATTAGCATATATTTGAGGCGGTGAGATAACCTAATCGAACGATAGCAGTTTGGATGTAAGAGAATCGCATTCCCCCCTCCCCTCTTTTGCAAACAAAAAATTTTGTTGAAACATTTGAAAGAAAAAAAATTTGTTTATTACGTAACTTATACACACACACACACACGTCTGTGTTTGTTCTATACGTATATATCCATATTTATATTATAAACGTGCCTGTTATTTACAAAAGAAGGCAAGGGGGGGCTCCGTGTAAGCAAACTCGGCTCTTTGTATAATATTTAGCGAAAAATCGTCTGTGCATCTCGGCCAGACAAAGCGGAGCCACTTGGCCGCAGGCGAACAGGGGAAAACCACACGCCCCGCTGTAAATGGAAGTTGGGTTGTTTTTTCTTACACGCGGGAGCGTTTGAAAAATTAATGTCAAATGCGTCATTGAAAAAAATTAAATTCAATTAAAAGGCCAATTGATTTCGGATTGGCTTTCATTCGATGGCGAAAAAAAAAATACGAGTGTTATGTAAGAGAATTTAAAATTATATTTTTTAATTAATAAATTACGGAAAGGGGGGTGGGGGAAGATAAACAGGAAATGATAATCGGCCGACGATGTTTCGCTCAATCACCGGCTGTGTTGAAGGAATGACGAAAGATTGCTTGCCCCGTTTTTTTTTTTTTTTTCTTTTCGGGATTGGCTCACGGCCGCAGCAGTTTAGCCATACATATAATACGCCGAGAGCTGCCAAACTTCTTTATATTACCCAGAACTTTCCCTCAGCGACCGTTTGGACACGGTACAGAAACCCCCCCCCCCTCCTCTTTTTTTCTTATAGTTTAAGAGAAAAAAAAAAGAAAACTTAATTTCCTTCCTCTCTCTCTCTCTTATCTTTCTTGTTTGTCTCTCTTTTAAACTCCCGCACGGGGTGTGGTCGACGTTGACGTCTTCGACGACGGACGTCCCCTCCTGCCCGACCTCCCATCTCGGCGTCGCTCTTTTCGTGCGGTCCTTTTGCGCCGCGTTTTTTTTTTTATTATTTTGATTTGATTTGATTTTTGCTAAATGTATTTAAACGTCCGTGTTGTGCTATCTCTTAAATAAGATGTTGTTTGCGGATTTGCGAATAGATTTTGAAATAGGAAATTATTGGATTATTTTGAATTCATTTTGAATTTGAAATATCAAATTAGTTTAGGAGAAATAGGATGTCATGTTAGATATTTTTATTATTATTCATTTTTTTAAACATTTATTTTAAATGAATGTTTCTACGAATATCGTTTTAAACGGATTGCCGGAGATATAGCGACCGCGCCCTTATTATTTCTTTTATTCCTTATCCATCTTATTTTATTTCCTATTTTTTTTTTTTCGTGTGTTTTCTCTCTTCCCTCGTTTGGCTTTGTCCCGACGGATCTACACGAACGATTCCGGTCTGGGTTATATAAAAAAAAAAATATAAAAAGATTGGGAAACGATGCCAAAAAAATCAAACGGACACACACAAAACCATTTTCGGTCTTCTTATTTATTTTATATATCTATATATTTTTTTTAAAAATTCTTTCTTATATATATAATATATAATAAAGCACTCGCCGATTGCCCTACATCTTTATATATATATATACTGTGTGTCTTCTTCTTTTTTGCGTGTGTGTGTGTGTGTATGCTGGCGTTCGTCCGCCTTCGTTATTCTTTTTCTGTCTATATAGCGCCATATACAGTATATAGCTTCTCTTTTGGAAGCAAAAAAGAAGGGGGGGGGGTTGTATTTGTGTGTCTTTCTTCTTTCTTTCTTTTTTTTTTTATTTTTCTGTTTGTGTGCCTCCGGTCTGGCAAAAGAAGGAAGCGCAGGATAGTTTACGAGGCGGATGAAGAGCGCCGACAAGTCAGCAGCTCCAGCGTATATAACTTTAGCTTCTCTCTCTCTTTCTCCCTTCTTTTCTTGTTGTTGTTGTTGTTGTTGTTGTTGTTGTTGTTGTTTTTTAAATATTATAAAAACGCAAACGTCTAGCGGAAGCGCATTTCCTATTTTCCGATATTGATATATCGTTTTTTTTTTTAGTAGATCAGTTAACTGGTTAACGATGCAAAAATAGGCAATGCTACATCTACAATTGCGATTACAAATCGTTGTTGTTCCAATCAATTTTTTCCGAAAGATAACACGACGAAGTTAGGATTTTTGTTGCTCTTTTGATTGCAAAAAGTCCCTTAATTTAACACAAATGATAGCTAGGAATGATTGTCTCGAGCTTCTGTATTGTATAAAAAGGGGCCCAGGGTTCTTTTCAAACAAGCCAAAGCGCTTCCCTTTTTTTTTTTTTTGTCTTTATAGAACGGGCCATAAAAGCCTCCTCTCGTATAGTCTTTTTCGCTTTGGCAAAGAGCCCGACATATCCCCCCTCCCCTTTCTATCTTTGCTGCTGCTTCTTATATATCTTTTGCTTGCTACTGCCTTCTTCTTTTGATATTTATTTATACATATATATATATATTTTCTTTTTTTTTTCTTTTTACAGAAGAGAGCAGCGAGAGAGGAGGGCGTTCGCCTGTTGTTTTGTTTGTCTTCTTCGGGATGAGTGTTCCATCTCGTCGGGTCGTCGAAGACGACGAACGTCGCGGCCCGCCGCGCTAATTTTAGTCGCCCTTTTCTTTCGAAATCGACGGGCGACGACGGCCCGCTTGTGTTGACTCAGTCGGGGGCAACCTCCAAACAGCCGGGGAAAAAAAAATAAGGTAAGAAAAAAAGAAAATAATATTAATTTTTTTCAAGGGGGGGGGGGGTTAATTGATTGGATTATTGATTAAGATTCGTTAATAATGCGATAAAATTGAAGGTGGGTCTCTCTCGCTTTGGCATCTCATTGATTTTTGAGCCTTCCATCTTTTTGAAAACAAATTTAAATGAGAGTGGTAAATATAGAGACGTGTCTATTGGCCGGCCGTCGTTGGCCCGGCTGGACATTCATTCTTTGCCTTCCCCCCTCACCACTTCGCAGGGCAGCTTCGTGTGTCGCATCTGGAACGTGATCCATCATCACTCTCAACGCACATCCTTCCCCCCCATCCAACTGCCGTCCAGCAGCAAAAGCCAATCTGGGGCTGTGTCCAACTCGCAAAAGTGGGCAAAGCCAAACGGATGGACTTACTCTTGGCTCTCTGTCTATGAACTCCTCCTCCTCCTTCTTCTTTTTTTTTCCAAAAATGAAATTTAAAAAAAAATTAAAAATAAGAAAGTCTTTCAGCAAAGATGGCCAAGTCCAGTCCTCTCTTTAAGAGACGGACACAGAGTTGGGCCGGCCCATTCATCAAGACGAAAAAACTCCCCCCGTGGGGGCTTGCCGACAAAACAAACAATGTTCCAACAAACACACACACACACACACACACAGTCTTGGGGGGGGGGGAGCAATCCATGAAGGAAAAGTTAAATTTTTTTTTTTTGAATATTGGATTTTTCTTTTTCCTATTTCGCTTTGGACGTTCTTGCAACATTTTCAGATTATGGAAAGCGCAATTTTATTTTTTTTTTAGATTTGGGGGGGGGGATTACATATTAAACATGGATACAAATGTATTTTGTTTTTTTATCCTTCCCGAAAACAGCCAAAGTGATTGTTGTTGGCTGTCAAACGAGATATCGTCGGTTTCTCTAAGTGCGCCTCTCTTTTGTTTCTTTTTTTTTAAGGGGGGGGGGGTGAAAATGTTGTAACTATAAATACCGCCCCACGTTGATGGGTTGGTACAATCAAAAACAAAAATGGCCACTGGTTATCGAAAAAAAGGGGGGGGGGGAGAAACCGCAAACATTCACGGCCGATATAGCTTTGTGTGTGTGTTTACACGAAGGTGCTCGATTACTAATCGTTTTTGTTTTGTTTGTTGCTACTTTTAGGGTCGAAGAGATTTGCAAGCACTAAAAACGTTTTCGCAATCGATGCTAAGAAAAAACCTATTTTTGGCTTTTTTTGAAAATCCCGCCAACATTTTTCAAAATCCGCCGATTTTTTTTTGTTGCGCAATTTGCGATTAAAGCAGAAGACGTGCCGCCATTTTTATTTTCAATTCGAAAGCGTTATTACCATAACACTTTGTCTATTGTTTTTGAGATTTGAAGAAAAAAAAAAAAAAACAAAAACAAAAGAGAGTGAGTCCGGTGCAATACCGGCCGAAAAGGAATTTTTTTTTAATGCACCAGACATGGGGAGGGGGCAGTGTGTTAAGGACGTTACGGTTTTAGACGAGTTGAGATCGGTTTCCAATCGGTTTTTTAAATCTCATTTTCATTTGTTTTGTTTTTTAAAATATCCCCTTGCACTGAAGCCTCTAATTAAAAGAAAAAAAAACATTCCAATCAAATTGTTTTAAAAACCAAACATTAAAAAAATCGATTTACTGATTGTTTGTCTTATCAGTGCGTGTGTGTGTGTGTTAAGGAGGGAGGGGTTATAGTAAAAAAAAAAACCGAAGTTGTAGTAGTTCGTAGTAAATAGTAAAAAAAAAATCAAAAGGGGAAACGGTTCGGTTTGGATTGGATTTTGTCAAAAAAAAAATGGGAACGCATTAGTTCGCGTACCGTCCGCTGCTAGCGCCACCGTCGCGCGGTTCTCTCTCTCTCTCTCTCTCTTTTATTTAAATAAAAAAAGGAAAAAGAAAATATCAAAACGAAACAGAGCTGAGAAGGCAGTTGGAGTGTGTAGTAGTGGAGCCAAGCGGGAGCGAAGGAGAGAGAGAGAGAGAGAGAGAGAGGGAGAGAGAGCAGCTGTGTGAAAAGTTAAAAAAGCGCGCACAGCGCCGCTCTCAACAAAGATATAGTCAAAGGCTCGCATGACCGGGCCGGCCATAGAGCGTTAGACTGTCGAGGCGAACAGCCCAGTCCCGGCGGAAGAAGAGACACACACGCAAAAACAAAAACAAAAATTAAGAAATCGGAGGTGGAGAGACATTTTTGGTTTCATTTGTTCGCAAAGGCGGTGTGAGAAAAATAATATATTCTTCTTCATTTCTTTGAAAAGAAAAAAAAAAGTTTTTTTTTTTTTTGAATTTTTTAACTAACGGAAAAAAACAGTTCCCCCATCCCCTCCTCAACATTTGCAAAAAAAAAAAGTTTTTGTTTCGGCATCGTTTCAAAGTGTTACGGAAAATTGATTTTCAGTTTATTTTGAAAAGCCGTGTTCATCGCTCCTTTCCTAGTCCGCGCTATGGAATTTAAAAAAAAATTTGAATATTCAAATTTTCTGAAAAAAAACAACCAAAAGTGAACCCCCCCCCGGAAGTCTCAATCACAAACTCGGAAGTGTGTTCTCTTTTCGAAATTCAAAAAATGTCATTTTAATTTTTTATTTGGGAAGATTGTTTAACATTTGTTTGATTTTAATTGCAATCAAAATTTGAGTCAGTGTTTAAAAAAAAAATCCCCGTCAGTTTAAAAACAATCATTTTTTTTTTAAACCGACAAAACTGGATTGATTTTTTTTCGTTATCACGCGGGACTGCTTCAGTGTGTGCAACATTTTGATTTACTCAACAACAACAAAAAAAAAAAGAAAAGAAGTGAAGAAGATTAGAACTGGTGTGTGAGTGTGTTTTAATTGTGCGCTCCGTGTTCGATCCTCCCGGTGTGTTTCTGTGCTGCGTGAAAAAAAAGAAAAATTCACGCTGTGTCCGTTCATTATCCCACTCTCTTAATTGTCTCTATTTTGTTTTTTTAATTACGCGAAGAAAGTGTAGTGAAAATTTAAAAAAAAGAAAAAGAAAAAATCAAGTTGGAAAGAGTGTGTTGCGTAAGAGCGGCCCGGCCCGGCTCGGCCCCGATCGGTTCGTGAGACGATGTAAATCGTCTGGACTGAAGGATGTCACTGACGACGACGGACCAAAGAGTCAGTTGGCCGTCTGCTACTCGTTCTTGTCCTTCATCGGCTGCAGTTGTTGATCGGCCACCAGCGGCGGTGGCGAAAGCGATCCCGCCGGGCTTATGGCCTGCCAGCCGTCCGTCTCCGTGTTATGGCCGCTCGTTTGCCCGCCCGCCGTGTGCCGAGCTGCGGCAGCAGTGTCCCTCGCCGCCGTGATGGCATCCGTGACTGCCCTCGTTGGCCACAAGAAGAGTGGCCACT